>PVKU01000309.1:526473-557945 GCA_004027475.1 Anoura caudifer
CCCGGGCATGTTACCCTGGGAGGGAATTGAACTAGCAACCCTGTGGTTCACAGGCCGGTGCTCAATTCACTGAGCTACACCAGCTGGGGCCACAGTATATCCTTTTACTTATTTGTATCTTCAGTGTCTTATAATTTTTTAAATATATTTTATTGATTATACTATTACAGTTGTCCCATTTTTTTCCCCTTTATTCCCCTCTGTCCAGCAACCTCCCTCCAACCAGCATTCTGCCCGCCCCCACCTTAGTTCATGTCCATGGGTCATACATATAATTTCTGGCTTCTCCATTTCCTATACTATTCTTAACCTCTTCCTTTGTATTTGTACCTACCAATTATGCTTCTTATTCCCTGTACCTTTTCCCCCATCCTCTCTCCTTCCTCTTCCCACTGATAACACTCCATGTAATCTCCATTTCTTTGATTCTATTCCTGTTCTATTGTTTGTTTAGTTTGTTTTCGTTTTGGTTTTTTTAGGTTCAGTTGTTGATAGTTGTTCGTTGTCATTTTATTGTTCATATTTTTCAGCATCTTTTTCTTAGATAAGCCTCTTTAACATTTCATATAATAAGGGCTTGGTGATGATGAACTCCTTTAACTTCACCTTACTTGGGAAGCACTTATTCTGCCCTTCTGGCCAAGATGGAGGCATAGGTAGATACACTGTGCCTTCTCACACAACCAAAAGAAGGACAACAACAAATTTAAAAACAAAAAACTATCAGAAGTGCCAAAAAATCAAACTGCATGGAAGTCTGATAACCAAGGAGTTAAAGAAAACACATTCATCCAGACCAGTAGGAGGGGCAGAGACAGGGCAGCTGGGGCAGAGAGCTCGTTAGGCAAGGCAGCAGCTAGAAGACCTGGTGAAATAAGGCAGCGGCTGGTGGACCAAGCAGTCCTACATTTTGTGTCTTACAATTTTTTGAGTACAAGTCCCTTACCTCCTTGCTTAAATTTATTTTTAGGTACCTTTTTTGGTTATTGCTGCAGTAATAAATGGGATTTTCTTAACTTCTCTTTCTGATAGATCATTATTAGTATATAAAATAGTGCTACTGACTTCTGATATTAATTTTGCATTCTCTTAATTTGCCAGCTTATTTATTAGATTTAGTACTTTTGGTGGAATCATAGGGTTTTTTATTATTTCCTTCTTTCTACTTACTCTTGGTTTGTTTATTGTTGTTTTTCTAGTTATTTTAGGTATAGGATTAGATTGTTTATTTGAGATTTTTCTTCCTGATATAGGCCTCTAATGCTATAAGCATCCTTCACAAGGCTATTTGCACTGTGTCCCATAGATTTTAGATTCGTGTGTTCATTTTCATTTGTTTGTGGGTAACTTTTGATTTCTCCCTTGATCTCATTGTTAACCCTTTAACTGTTTAATAACATTCTATTTAGCCTCCATGATTTTGAATGTTTCTCAGGATTTTTTTTTGTAGTTGATTACTAGTTTCATACCATTGTGGTCAGACAAGATGCTTCATATAATTTTAATCTTCTTGAATTTATGAAAATTTGTTTTGTGTACTAACACATGGCCTATCTTTGAGAATGTTCCATGTGCACTTGGGAGGAATGTATATTCTACTCCTTTGGGATGAAATGTTCTGTAAATATCAATTAAATCCATCTGATCCAGTGTGTCATTTAAGGTTGCTGTTGCCTTATTGATTATATGGAAGATCTATCCATTGATGTCAGTGGGGTGTTAAAATCCCCACTGTGACTGTATTACTGTCCATCTCTCTCTTAATGTTGACCAAATTTTCTTTATATATTTAGGTTCTCTTTATACATACATGTTTACAAAGGTTATATCCTTCTGTTGAATTGATCCCTTTACTGTTATGTAGTACCATTCTATATCTCTTGTTAAAGCCTTTGTTTTGAAGTCTGTTTTGTCTGACATAAGTATTGCCATTCCAGCTTTTTCTTCATTTCCATTTAAATGGAATATATTTTTTTCCATCCCTTCACTTTCAGTCTGTGTGTATCTTATGTTCTGAAGTGGGTCTCTTGTAGGCATCATGTATATGGGTCATGTTTTCTTATCCATTCAGCATGCTATATCTTTTTATTGGAGCATTTATTCGATTAACATTTAAGGTTATTATTGATAGGTACTTATTTATTGCCATTTTATTCTTTATGTCTATGTTCCTCTCTTTCTTTTTTCTTTCTTCTTAAAGGAGTTCCTTTAACATTTATTGCAATACTAGTTTGGTGGTTATAAACTCCTTTAATTTTTTTTGTTGTTGTTTGGGGAACTCTTTATTTTGCCTTCAATTTTAAATAATAGCCTTGCTAGATAGAGTAATCTTGGTTAGAAGCCCTTACTTTTCATCACTTTGACTATTTCATGCCAATCCCTTTTGGCCTGAAGTGTTTCTGTTGAGAAATCAGCTGATAGTTTTATGGGAGCTCCTTTGTAGGTAACTAATTACTTTTCTCTTACTATTTTTAAGATTCTGTTTTTGTCTTTAACATTTTTCATTTTAATCATGATGTGTCTTGGTGTGGTCCTCTTTGGGTTCATCTTGGATGGGACTCTCTGTGCTTCCCGTACTTGCTTGACTGATTCCTTCACTGGGTTAAGGAACTTTTCATACATTATTTTGTCAAACAGGCTCTCTATCCCTTGTTCACTCTCTTCTGTTTTTGGTACCACTGTGTTGAGGATATTGTTACACTTGATGTTGTCCCAGAGGTTCCAAGACTTTCCTCACACTTTTTATTTCTCTTTTCTTTTTGATACTCTGTGTGCTTAATATTATCTTGTCCTCTAAATTGCTGATTCGGTCTTCTGCTTCATCTAACATACTGTTGATTCTTTCTAGTGTACTCTTCATTTCAGATACTTTCTTTTTCTTTTTAATTTTTTAATATTTTCTTTTTCTTTTTTACTTTTTAGTGAGTTTTATATCCTTTTTAATGCTTACTATCTCTTTGCTTAAGTTCTTACTAGATCATTCATTCTTCCCCTAAGGTCCTTAAGTACCCTTGTAACTATTGTTTTAAACTCTGCCTCTGGTATTTTGGTTTGTTCCATATCATTTCATTCTTTTTTGGGGTATTTCTCTTGTTCTTTCATTCGTGACATATTTCTTTGTCTCCCCATTTGTCTCTGTGTATAGGGTAGATCTACTATGACTCCCAAAATTGTTAGGATAGCTTTATGATGGAGGTACCTTGTTAGGCTCAGTGGCACAGTATTCCACGTCGCCTGAGTTCTGTGCTCCAGGATTGTTTCTTGTGGGTTATTATGCATCCTCCTGTTGTAGTTGAGTCTGGAATGCTGTTATACCTTTTGTTAGTGGAGTTAACCCTTCAGGCTGACTGTAAGGGGAAATCTCAGTCACTATGTATAAGTCACTGTGCAGGGGCTGCCCCATGAGGCAAGTTGTTCCAATAAGGGTCTGGTGCCTGGCAGAATCCTCCTTTGGGTGTGCTACTTGTGTGACTGGTTGGGTCAAGGTCTGGTGTGATCTGAAGCCTACCACTGGTTGTGTTGTTTCTGGGTCCACTTAGGCATGGTTCAGGTATGGGTGGATGTAGGATATTATGTGTAACCAGCGCTGGGCTACCTGTTTGGAGGTACCATGCTATTTACTGTTTTGCGGCTGCATCTGCTGGACCTGGGTGGTCAATCTGTTTACATGGGTTGGCTTCCTATAGCTTAGAGCTGTGGGAAGGTCTGTAAAAGGACTGAGGCTCCCTGAGGTTTGCCTCTACTTGTCAGCTACTCCACATCTCCCTGAGATTTCCTGGTCTTCTTCCAGAGCCTTCTGAAGAAAGACTGTAGAGTGGGCCCAGGCTGGCTACAACCCACAAACCCTTTCACGGGTTTCCAGCTCAGTAGGATTGGGTGACCAGGGTTAGGAAGATGCAGTTAGTGGGTCCCCTCTTTGGGGGTCATGTGGTCAGGCACTCAATGCAGGGAAAGTGGACCTTATGCTAGAGTCAAACTACTCAGTCTCTGCCAAAGCCTTCAACTGTAGCTCCCTCAGTAGGGGTACACCACAGGTTCAGGATGGCTTCAGCCAGCCATCTCCTCTGCAGGGGCAAGCTCAGCTAGACAGAGCCACCAGGCTCAGAAGGACAGATCAAAACAGTCTCCCATGGGAAGTGATGCTGGCCTAGCCCATAGGAATGGGCCAAGCACTTCATCCTGATCCCAGACAATAGCGTACAAGGGGGACACACCCCTAATGTCCCAGCTGCAAGCAGCTCTCTTCCCCCTACAGAACTGAGTTCAGCAGGGTGGTTTACTGGGGACTTGGAAGGACAGATCCAAACAGTCTCTCACTGGGGGTGGTGCCTGCAAGCCTGCAGGAGTGGGGCAGGCTCTTCTTCCCCTTCCTGGGATATCACAGGTTGAGCATGCAGGGGAGATAGGAGTGCCCCTCTCCACTATGTAGCCACAAACCTGAGCCCCACCCGTTTAGTTCCTGGACAAAAGATTCCCTAGCAGATGGTGCTCTGAAAGTCCCAGCTCTACACAGCAATGTGTCCCCCCTGCTTGACTGAACTCAGTAGGATGGGATGGCCAAGTGAATCAAGAGATTGGGGGTTGGGCGTCAACTGTGTGCTCAAGTAGAGGAGACTGGTCCCCTTTCCAAAGCCACACAGTTTAGTCACTGTCTGAGTCTCTGTCAAGAGCCTCCCAGAGAAAAGAGCACCCCCAAGGTCACTGCTAGGTGCAGCCAGCAGGCCCCACCTCAGGATCCCAGCATAGTGAAGTGCCCTTCCCCAGCAGTCGGGACCAAGCAGCGCTTCCCCAGGCTGGTGCTATAACAACAGGAGTTCTGGTCCCTGGGAAGGTGGCATCTGGGTCTCTAGCAGACTCCCTTATCTCCCAGGTGGACCAAATCCCAACTGATTTTCTGCACCAGATGCTCTGCAGGCTCTTATTCCCTACTCTGTTGCTCTGGGCGTGGGATCCCTGCGTGGATTTGAGATCCCACACTCCTAGGAGGAGGGAGTATTGCAGCCCAGATACCCCTCTCAGCCCCCACACATAGGTATGGGGCAGCCCTTTACACCTCTCCACCCTTTTCACCAGTCTCTTTGTGGCTTCTGTAAATCTGTGGTTATAATATTTCAGTTCAGCTAGCCTTCATCTGGCTATTCAGGTTGATTGCTCTATAATTTAGAAGTAAATTCAGTTTGGGGCCTAGAGCAAGTGAGTATAGCTTCCACCTACTCCGCAGCCATCTTGGAAACAAGTTCATTACTTGTGGTTTTATTTATAAAATTTTTTTACTGTCTTTTTAGTAGTCTTAAAAGAAGTAAAAACGTGTATGGTCTACCTGCCATCTTTAACTAGAAGTCATTGAAAATTTGTAAGCAGAAAATTGACCAGATCAAATGGCATTTAACAAAGATCACTCTCACTGGAGTTTGAATTGTAGCAACATAAACTAACAAGCTGTGTTCTCCTGAATGTAATTTTTTGATGCTTATACCATTTATCACAAAATATTGATAATAAAACAATTTATTAAACTAATGATATAGTAGTATATTCTTAGACATAAATGGATCAGTATTTAATGGAATGCAATCATCTAGAAATTCATTAAATACTTTTTCTCCTACCTAAAGCAAAATGTATTTATTATATTACATGAATATATTATATCATAGTATATTAATAAATTATATTTATGTAATATATTACTCTCCATGCCAAAACAGAAGTGACTTTCTTCAGAAATAACAATTTCTACCTACTCTGCCAGTGCTTTCCATTTATTACTTGATACCAACCCATCTCCTATATCATTGAATATAAATTTTATTTTGCAAAGAATAACAATAAATTAACCTTAAACCAGACTTTGATTTCTAGAAGTTTATGATCTTTTGTTTGCAGTTGGTTGACCACAATGAGTATAAAATGACTTTTTTGTGGGAGGCAATGATGACTAAAATGAGATAAAATATATAATGTTAATTTTTCTCCTTTCTTTGTATTATAAACCCATTTTTAAACCGCCTCCAGAATATCTCCATAATTATAGTACTTCTGTAATCTAAATCTCCTAACCTATATCCATGTGAAAATTTTAGTGCTTTAAAAGGGACTGCTGCCAACTAATGGAATATTACATGCAGAACACATTTGTCCTGCTTTCTTGCAGGCTTAAGCACCTCCGTTCTATATTTGATTAAAAGATATTTGTAATATTTAATGCTGTTAAAAATATATATATTGATTATAACCAAGTCTTTCTAATATGAAAAATCTGTGAAAGTTCTATCTCTGTAAATCCTAGTCATTTAAATGTGTTTTTCAGTGTTTCCCATCTGAATTGTTATGCTGACGTATGTGTGATTTCCCTTTCGTGTTATTGAATAGATTAAGAAAAATGCACTTAGACAAGTTGCTTTCATTTCTATCTCCCTTAAAAAAGAACTATACATATATAAAAATTATAAGTGGTAGCAGTTTTAGTATAGATTGTTAGGGCCTCTCTTTTTTTGCTAAGAAATGCATTTCCTTCTTGTCCTTCACATAACAACTTCTTCCTTGAGGAAAGGACAAGGAGCAATTTTAAAACCCTAACCTAATAAATTCAGTAGATTTCAAGGAAAATAATTAAAAAATTACAGTAAAGGTGATTCCAGCCTCCAAATATCTGCAACTATATGATTATAGGTAAAAGAAGTTGCAAAACCACTGTGTATTTTTTGTAATTAAAATATATTGTCAACCCTCTATGTCTCTTTTACGTAAATTAAAAGATTTTAATTTCAGATATCATTATTATCATACCCACTTGCCCTTATTGTAAGTGGAAGCTACGCTTTCCACTTATAATAAGCAAAACTACTGCAAGATTTCTTTCCTAAATTGCTTGTGGTTTTTGATTAATAATACATTGATTTTCAGGTTTTATCTGTGTCTGTATGCATGTTCACGCATACAATGTACAAACATGCACACACAAACACATCTGAGGGAGTAATAAAAACAAAAGACGTTTCATTAAGTATATAACACTCCTCAAAGATTTACATAATAGATGAGAAGTTCATTGTTAGGACCTTGTCTTCTATTTTTATGTAGGAATTGTTATTTTAAATAACATAATATGCTAAAGGGTGGTTCCATAATTGAATGTTGTTATGATTTTTTGGTGGCACTACAGAAATCTTCCTGCTTGTTTTTTTTCCCCTATTCACAGTATTTCAAAGTGGTCCATGTGACCTAGATATTGAAAATCGAGGTAGAATGTGCTGCATTGCTGATATTTATTGTGAAACCTCAGAAACATTTTGGGTACACATGCTAAAATTAAAGGGTACACATTGTTTCCTATTACTGGTATTTTAAAAGGTCTCTTGAAAGTCTGCACAATCATTTTTAAGTTGTTAATAAAATATTGTTTTAAATATTCAAATATAAAACAATGCTTTTATAGTCCAGTTAAAAATGCACACAATCATTTTCTATTTGAAATTTAGAACATGCTAGATAAGCCTTATTGTGGATTCCTCACCCTCATTATTTACCTTGTGTTTAGAATTACAGTAATCTACTAATTTTTAAATTTAATCACAATAAGATGCAATTTAGTCTGTTGCCACTTTCTAAGTTTGAGTGAACTCTTTAAAATTATTTAAAAATAAAATAGCATATAGAGTCTACATTATAAAATTTCATTCATCAAAAGCAATTTTGTCATCTGTTAAATTGGTATAGAGCATCTCTTCCAAAAAGCCAGCTTTCATGCTCAGGAAGCCATATTCTTCCAGTCTATAAAGCTGTTTCACCCTTTAATACTTCTGTGTAAAAAAATCAAACCCTGAAACGAAAGCATTGAATGAGTTAAAGCATCTGCACAGATGACTGACTTTCAAGTAGAGAATCATATGTTACTGAAAAAAACTGGTTTGTTTTTCTTTATTGCAAAAATATTATAAAATAGAAGAAACAATAGATCATACGTCACAGTTCTCTGCTAAGAAAATTAAAGCACAGATGTGTGAACAATCACCTCTGTATTTTTGTTTGTCCTCTTGGTGATAGAAAGATTAGCTGCCAAACTAATTTATAGATTTCTTTATATAGCCAGGGAGAACAACAAAGTGCTAGGGCAGATGAGCAGAATCAATACCGAGAAGTCTAAGGCCATCTGCTAGAAAGCCAGTGCCTAGAATCAAAGCTTCTGAGTAGTGCGGGGAAAAGAAATTTGTAAACTCAACATTTCCCAAACTTGATTGACCTCGAGCACTGGTTTGCATCACACCAAATGCCAATCTTTGGAGCTGTGTTCTTCAGGATACTGTTTGAGAAACTGTTGCTTTATTGTTTCAATATAGAGAGCTGTTGCAAAGTCATTTTTTAAAGGTAGGGTATATGCTGAATGAACAAATGTATATTCCCAATATTTACTAATATAGGTTTACAGCTTTGCACAGGGTCCAGTCTTTGGTATAAGAATGACTCATTAGTCCTGGCTGGTGTGGCTCAGTGGTTGAGTGCCAGCCTGAAAATCAAAGGATCGCTGGTTTGATTCCTAGTCTAGGGCACATGCCTGGATTGCTGGTCAGGTTCCCAGCAGGGGGTGTGCAATAGGCAACCACACATTGATGTTTCTCTCCCTCTCTTTCTCCCTCCCTTCTCTTCTCTAATAAATAAATAAATAAAGTCTTTTAAAAATAAAGGACTCGTGATTTGTATAGTCAAACAGGAAATTATTATAACTACTTATTTTTAAAGGTCATATAATGACTGTGTTAAGTCATGGAAGCTAAACTCCACAACACAGAGCTACTGGTCCTATATTTTGGAAAGTAATCACTAGACATTAGTTAGAGCAAAATACGTTCCACTCTAACTATATTCCACTCTTACTATACTTGGTAAAGAGGACACCAACCAAAAATATCCTGAGGTGGTCTTGTGTTAATGAAGGACACCGTGCGTTGCAACAAGACACACAGAGCTGCCAGTAGCTAGATTTGCATTTTCTGTTATGGATCTGCCATCAGCTATCTATGAGACACTACAGAAGATAGTTCTTTTCTAAAATGAGATTACCACTTTTTTTGCTAGATATTAACAGTGAACTTCTGGAAAAAAATCTAAGCCCTGTGCCCACCTTTGGAAAATTTTGAATTAAACAAAGTTAAGCAAAATACTATAACCAATATTAATATGCACAGTGAATTTCCAGAAGGTGGGTATAGTATTAAAGGTTTCTGTTACCCCATAACCAACACACATATATTAAGTGGTCCTTACAACTAGTTTGGGAAATACAGGACTGAGTATATTCCAGACTTTTTTGTAATTCTGAAATGTTATATTCAATTAATTTAAATTTAAATTATCAATTTACATTTTTGTCCTTAAAAGAAGAAAAGAGGACTGCACATTTTTATAAGCAAAGAACTCTGTGTGCATTGTGAAGGACTAGTGTTATCTGCAAAAATGTCTTAAGTTGCAGCATTATAACAACTTAGCATATATTTGATCTTTTCAATTAAAAATAATATATGCATGATTTTAGAGTATATAAGATAGAATGTTAAAGATTTTAAGGTGTTATATGGCATTAGTCATTGGGCTTTTTAGGTAAAATTCTCTAAAATCACACACATATTATTTTTTTAATTCCAAAACTGCATATCTTACAAGGCTAAGGAAACAATAGCTAAAGAAGAAATAGTTTTTCTGAAGGAGGAACAGTACTATTTTTCTTCACTTAATTTGGTAATCATCAGTGTCATATATCATGGCATGGTCCTCTGAAACACTTTTTTTGGAGGGGGTATTATTTATTTATTGTTTCTATTACACTTGTCCCATATTTTCCCCTTTGGTGTCTTCCACCCATCTCACCCCCCACTCCCACAGTCAATTCCCACACTGTTGTCCGTGTCCATGGATCATTCATACATGTTCTTGAATTAGTCCCTTCCCCTCCTTTGCCCTGTTATCTCCCCTGGTCACTGTCAGTTTGTTCTTTATTTCAGTGTCTCTGTTATATTTTGCTTGTTTGTTTTATTGATTAGGTTCCACTTATAGGTGAGATCATATGGTACTTCTCTTTTCACTGACTGGCTTATTTCACTTAGCATATGCTCTCCAGTTCCATCCATGCTGTCACAAAGAGTAGGAATTCCATCTTTCTTTCTACTGCATACCATTCCGTTGTGTAAATGCACCATAGTTTTTTGATCCACTCATTTACTGATGGGCACTTAGGCTGTATCCAGCACTTGGCTGTTGTAAATAACACTGCTCTGAACATTGGGGTACATAGGTTCTTCTGAATATTGACTTTGTATCCAACTATTTTGCTTATTCACTTATTTTCTTTGCAAATTCATTTATTAGGTGGAATAGTTTTTTGGTGGAGACTATAGGGTCTTCTATGTACACTATTATGTCATCTGCTAGTGTTGACAGTTTTACTTCCTCCTTTCCAATTTAAATGCCTTTTATTTCTTTTTCTTGTCTGATCACTGTGGCTAGAACTTCTAGTACTATGTTGAATAAGAGTGATAAGAGCAGATACCCTTGTCTTGTTCGTGATCTGTTCTCACCACTTGCAGAGTCCCAACAGTGGGATCATTGGATCAAAAGGCAGTTCCATCTTTAGATTTTTTGAGGAAATTCCATACTGTTTTCCACTGTGGCTGCACCAGTCTACATATCCACCAACAGTGAACCAGGGTTCCCTTTTCTGCACATCCTCACCAGTACTTGTTGTTTGTTGACTTATTAATGATGGCCATTCTGACCGGGGTGAAGTGATATCTCATTGTGATTTTAATTTGCATCTCTCTGATGGCTAGAGGTACTGAGCATTTTTTCATGTGTCTATGAGCTCTCTGTATGTACGCCATGGAGAAGTGTCTATTCGGGTCTTTTGCCCATTTTTTAATTGGGTTATTTGTCTTCCTGGTGTGGAGTCATGTGAGTTCTTTATGTATTTTGTAGATCAAACCTTTGTCTGAGGTATCATTGGCAAATATGTTCTCCCATACAATTGGTCCCCTTTCCATTTTGTTGATGATTTCTTTAGCCATGCAGAATCTTTTTATTTTGATGTAGTCCTATTTGTTTATTCTTTCCTTTACATTCCTTGCCCTAGGGGATGTGAAAATATTGCTGGGTGGGATATCTAAAATTTTACTGCCTGCGTTTTCCTCTAGGACTTTTATGGTGTCACGACTTATATTTAAGTCTTTTATCCATTTTGAGTTTATTGCAGTGTATGGTCTAAGTTAGTGGTCTAGTTTCATTTGTTTTGCATATACAAATCCAGTTCTCACAACACCATTTATTGAAGAGGCTGTTTTTTACTCTATTGTATGCTCATGCCACCTTTGTTAAATGTTAATTGACTGTAGACATGGGTTTATTTCTGGGCTCTCTATTCTGTTCTGTTGATCTATGTGTCTGTTCTTGTGCCAGTACCAGACACTGTTTTGATTACAGTGGCCTTGTAATACAGTTTGATATCAAGTATTGTGACCCCTCCTACTTTGTTCTTCTTCTCAAGATTGCTGAGGATAATCAGGTTCTTTTTTGGTTCCATATAAATTTTTGAAATATTTGTTCTAGATCTGTGAAATATGTCATTGGTATTTTAATAGGGATTTTGTTAAATCTGTAGGTTGCTTTGGGTAGTATGGATGTTTTAATGATGTTAATTCTTCCAATCCATAAACATGGTATATGCTTCCATTTATTGGTATCTTCCTTAATTTCCTTTTCAGTGTTCTATAGTTTTCCAAGTAGAGGTCTTTTACCTCCTTGGTTAAATTTATTCCCAGGTACTTTAATTTTCTTGTCTCTATAGTAAATGGGACTTTTTCCCCAGTTTCTCTTTCTGATATTTCATTGTTGGTGTACAAAAATGCCATTGATTTCTGAATATTGACTTTGTATCCCAGTATTTTGCTTTTTCACTTGTTTTCTTTGCAAATTCATTTATTAGGTGGAATAATTTTTTGGTGGAGACCATAGGGTCTTCTACGTACACTATTATGTCATCTGCTAGTGTTGACAGTTTTACTTCCTCCTTTGCAATTTAAGTGCCTTTTATTCCTTTTTCTTGTCTGATCGCTGTGGCTAGAACTTCCAATACTATGTTGAATAAGAGTGGTGAGAGAAGATACCCTTATCTTCTTTGTGATCTGGAGAGGAAAGCTTGTAGTTTTTGCCTGATGAAAATAACGTTTGCTGTATGTTTCTCGTATATGGCCTTTATTATGTTGAGGTATGCTCCCTGTATTCCCACTTTGCTGAGTGTTTTTGTCATGGGTGCTGGATTTTATCAGATCCTTGTTCAGCGTCTACTGATATGATCATGTGATTTTTGTCCTTCATTTTGTTTATGTGGTGTATTACATTTATTGATTTGTGAATATTGTACCATTCTCACATCCCTGGGATGAATCCCACTTGATTATGGTGTATGATCTTTTTTAATGTATTGTTGAATCTGGATCATAGATTGTTTAGCATCTATGTTTGTTAGAGGTACTGATCTGTAGCTTTCTTTCTCTGATGAGTCTTTACTTGGTTTTGGAATTAGAATAATACTGGCCTTGTAAAAAGAATTGGAAGTCTTCCTTCTTTTTGGATTTTTGGGAATAGTTTGAGAAGGACAGGAATTAGTTCTTTAAAGGTTTGGTAAAATTCACCTATGAAGCCATCCAGGCCAGGGCTTTTGTGTGCTGGGAGTTTTTTGATTACTGCTTCAATTATAGTGGTGATTGTTGGTCTATTCAGGCTTTCTGCTTCTCCTTGATTTAGTTTTGGAAGGTTGTTTGTTTCTAGAAATTTGTCAGCTTCACCCAAGATGCCTAATTTCTTGCTATATAGTTGTTCATAGTAATTTCTTACAATCCTTTGTATTTCTGTGCTTTCAATTACAAATCTTTCTTTCTTGATGAATCTGGTTAAAGGTTTGTCGGTTTTGTTTATCTTTTCAAAGAACAAACCTGTGGATTTATTGATCCTTTGAATTTTTTTTTTAGTCTCTGTCATTTAATTCTGCTCTGATCTTGATTATTTCCTTCCCTCTACTTGCTCTGGGCTTTCTTTGCTGTTGTTCTTCTAGTCCTTGTAGATGTACAGTTAGGTCATTTATTTGAGGTTTTTCTGTCTTCTTTAGGTAGGCCTCTGTTGCTATGAACTTCCCTCTCATGACTGCCTTCAGTGTGTCCCATAGGTTTTGGGTTGTTGTGTGTTCATATTCACTTGTTTCCAGGTACTTTTCAATTTCTTCATTGATCTCATTATTAACCCATTCATTATTTAATAACATATTATTCAGTCTCCATGTATTTCAATGCTAGAACACTTTTGAATTTGACGTTATAGTAACTTTCTGCTAGAAAAACAAAAATAATAAAATATTTTATGTCTTTCAAGGTAGAATGAAATGTGGAATCATTTGTTTTGGTTTGTTTGGGTTTTTTTTAAGGAAAATTTACTTGTAAAACATATTTGGGGTAGAAGTCAGCTTGAAGAGACTCTGGATAAGTCTGGGACAATTTGAGCATCAAAATATATAATGATAATAATAAATTATAACACACTTAAAATGAAAATTTATCAGTCCATACCAATATAAAGGAATAAATAAATAAATGAGAATATAAAGCTCTTTTTTTCAGTTAGAATGTCAACCAATCAAGGGATAAGTAGTTAAAAGGTCATCAATGAATGCTAAAATTAGTGTGTAAAATTTTATATAAAATAGTTTCAAAATATTTCCCCACAAATTATTTATTAATTATAAAGTAAACCTAGTAATTTGACAGTGGAGAGACTGATAGATAGCACATTAACGGACTGATCAAAGAAAGTTATGATAAATATTGAATTAAACTTGCATTTCATGTGCCTCTTGATATAATACACTTGAAAATGACACAGTATTGACTCTCTAGTAATCCCACCAAAATGTATAACCTAAAGCTATTCATGAGTAAACATCAGACAAACTCAAAATGAAGGACATTTATCAAATTAACTGGCCTGTATCTTCAAAAATGTCAAAAATCAAGAAAGACAGAGAGAGAGAAAAGAGAGAGAAAAAGAGAGAGTAAAGATTTCATTTTAAAGGAACCTAAAAAGACATTAACAATCCTGGCCCAGAGGTTTAAAAAAATATATAAAATACTATAGAGGGCATTACTGGGACAATTATTTAGAAATCCAGTATGGACTATGGGTTAGATATACTAAATTTCTCATTGTTAAAATTTGCATTATGATTATGGAGAATGTCCACGTTATAAGGAAATACTGAAGTTCTTAGAGGTAAATTGACACATTGCTCCAATTTACTCTCAGAGAACAACTTAGACTGATACTTAGATGGCAAAGCAAATGGGGCAAAATGTAAACAACTCAGGAGTCTAGACAACATTTCTGGAGAGTTCCTCATCCTATTTTTGCAATATTTCTCTAAGTTTGAATTTATACTCAAATAAATTGTAATACTTTTTTAAACTTGAGTATATCACTAAGAGTTAAAACCTACTTCACTAGAATGGGTCAAATTTTCATGTATGTAAGAAAAAGGTTAAACCTTAGAAATTTATCCCTTGGTCTTTATCCAAACTGCTACAATTATGAAGCAAATTACTATGGTGATTAATAATCTCCCTCCATGAAGAAAAGGTAAACTCTAGTCCATTTTTGAGTATTAAATTCTTTGTGTAAAGGTACCATACACATTCATGGTATTAATATTTTAAGTGAATGCCCTTAGAGGACATTTTAAGAGGAATGCCCTTAGAATAGCAGTAGACAGCTATTTCAAGAGACACATAAAACTACTACAATACATTCATTCTCTCCACAGCCTCCATCCCACCTGCCACAAATCACTTACTCTTCATCCTCCACTTTACTGGTTTTAGTATAACAAAAGCTTTGTCCAGGAACCTTTCTGCCCTCTATTTTTTATAATAAATCATTGCCACCACTCTTTAAAAGTGATAGATTATGTATTAAGTTCAGAAACTTTAAGACTTTGTGCTAAGAAATTGCCTAGTTTTTGATACTTTCTTTGTATGATAAATTACTGTAGTGTGTTTTATTTTTAAATGGGATAATTATTAAAATATCCTAAAGTTTTAAATATTTTGAATATATCATAATTTTTAAAAATATGGCACTATGTATATCTATATTATGTATGTTATTTATATGATGTCTATTTATATACAGTAAGTAAAATTATTTCTTACTTCCTTTACCTTTCTCAAAGTATAGATTCTGCCTTCTTTGTGTTCATATGCTATATAATCTTTATTAGCAAATTAATATAATTGTTTTACATTCAGAAGTCAAATATTACTTTTTGTTTTTTTACATTAAGATTGTAAGTCAAAGTAAATCCAGAGGACTAAATAGTACCACAGTTTAATTTTAAAGGTATTTACTGTTTAACAGACAATGAGAAGACAAAAACTGTCATAGATTCAGGTATCACCTGGTATAATTTTTTAATCCAAGCATCTAAACCAAAAGCAGAGAGATGACGTATTGTCTTCTTGTGGAAAATGAAAGAGAAATGTATAAAAATTTCAGCAAATGAATTTTTTAATCTTAGTTTTGATTTTTAATCCCTCCAGGAATTTTATAGTCTACATTCAAAATGTACTGAATAACACATGTCAGTATTTTTGTCCTTCTAATGACCATATACTTTCTCTGAGAAAATGGTCATGTGTTACCATGTAAAATTATTTTATAGAATTAAATCTCAAATCTCTTATTTATATAAGAATGGATTCAGCACCAATATTGACCTACTTTTTTCCTCATTCATATTTTTGTGTGAGAGAATGACAGTCTCACACCATGATTTGGAGCCAGAATTTTACTGTAACATTTTTAAAAAAGAAACTCATTCTTGCTGTGTTTCTGTAATCTGAATATAAGATAAGGTTGCAGTGTATCAGCACCCAGCCAACAGAGGAGAAACTAGTCTAGGCAGCTACGCTAAACATACTAGGTTAATTACTTCAAGATTTTCAAAATTTTGCTAAAGCTCCTTTAAACTGTCTGATATTTTAGTAAGAAATTCATAATTAAAAATGGGAAGGAAAGTCACAGGATCTCAAGTCGAGGTTGTATTACTTCAGATGGTTTTACATCCTCTTACACTTCTGCGAAAGCTGTTTTTGGTTCTCTGACTCTCATGGGTTCAGAGAAATCAGGAATAGGAAAGTGACTTTTTCCTAGTAGTTTTTCCCATAATACAAGTATTATGACTCCTTTATACATCTAGTGACCTTTCTATTAAAAAAAAATCAGTAAATTAAATTCACTCTTAGTGTTAGTGATTGAAAGCCCTGTTGGAAAAGCTGTTTGACTTATGTTCATTCATTAATTCAGCCTAACTCATATACATGTATGCCAGGTAATGTGGTTAGAATAAAGTTGCAGACAGAGGAAATACAGTCCCCAGGAAAACTGAACCATGACAATGCAATATAATAAGTGTTATAAAAATATGCACAATGTGCCCTGGCTGGTGTGGCTCAGTGGATTGAGCACCAGCCTGCAAACCAAAGGGTCACTGGTTCAATTCTGAGTCAGGGCACATGCCTGGGTTGTGGACCAAGTCAAGTCTCCAGTAGGGGGCATGTGAGAGGCAACCACACATTGATATTTCTCTCCTTCTCTTTCTCCCTCCCTTCCCTTCTCTCTAAAAATAAATAAATAAATAAAATTATTTTTAAAAAATAAATAAGCATAATGTGCTATCAAGGTACTAAGTTGGAACTCCTAACTCATACTGGGAACTCCTAACTCATATAGAAGTCAGTGATTTTTGATTGGCAGAGATGGAACTAGAAAAATAGGAGGCAAGTTTTGTGATCCAACTCAGCTTATTAACATGTCTTATTAACAATTTATTGAATGTCTATGATATGCTATTACAACAAATACTGCCTTTTCATCTATATTAGATATCTAAAATAATAATAATAATAATAATAATAATAATAAGGATTCTTTTTCCTAGGAAAATATTTGTCTTATTTCTTCTGATTATTGGCTCTTTGTTGTTAACTGGTATACACCAATTCATGCCATACAACTGATACCATTGACTTTCAGAGGTACCCAGGAGAAACAATATGGGTTCATTATTGAAAATCCATTCTTTGCTACTAGGAACTCAGCTCCAACACAGCCTACTAATAATTGTTGGATCATCACCTTCATCATTGTGTATGAAGGATGGCAAATTGTGATTACACTGTGAGCCCTGGCCACTAGAAAAAGCATTATAAAGCAATATTTCTGAAAAGTAGCAGTAATGAATTTAGTGAAACAGCCTTGAACAGAGAGGGAGATTTCCAAATACAGGAAAAAGTGGGAAAACAGATATTAAAATGAAAGGTGAAAAAGAAAGTTGGGAAGATTAGCAAAGAAAACTTGAGTTTAAATGAAGTTGAATAAGTGGGAAAAAGTACAGTGGACACAGGAAGTTTTAGGAGTTTCATAGTTAAGTATCATATACAAAAAATAAATGGAAAGTCACTTGTACTTGACATTGGGTTGTTGTGCAGCCATTGTTATTTTCTACAGTTCCGCCCATAGTTCTCACCAATGCTGCCAAGAGGGTAACTGAGAATAAGTAGTTTAGCCTTTGAGTAGTTGTTCTCATTAGCTCTCTACAGTGTAGTGAAGACCCACCTCTTACCATTTAGTTGCATATAGGAATGAACCCAGTTTAGCTGTATTGTAGTTCTTAATTAATTTTTTAAAAGAATTCTGTGTTGATCTTGCTACAAAATTAAGTTTTAACTTTGATTAGAATGCTTTAGTGAAAACTGAAAAATTAGTTATAATATCTAATAGGAAAACAAGCAGCCCTAATTTTTTATAGAAAATGATTTTTTATGCAAACTTTTTTTGCATAAGTATAAAGACTACACTGTAAACTAACAATGAAAAATATAGTAAATACACAAATGAGTAATATAGTCATCTATTATTACCAATGTATATTAATTCTACATGCTCTAATTTTTTTTTTAATTTTTATTGTTCAGCTTAACTATTCAGTTTGCAGGGAGCAGAGAGAGAGAAGATATTTGATAAGGTTTTGTTTACTTATTTATTTCCACTCATGATTTTGGTAGATTTCAGTTAATTCAGTGCATAATAGTTCTCATTCAATGATAGCATTTTATTACAGTGACAAGTGCATACTGAATAACCAGATAATAACACAGTGATAATTCCTATTGATTTCTGTCTCCCATAGGGAAAAATACAAACATGTTCTTCTGTATTTATGATTGAAAGGAGAGGTTTTACAAATACCATCTTTGCTTTTATTTATCATACATATATCCATTATCTTTCCAATAATGGATGAACTATAAGACTTTCTGGACTAGGCTACAATAGAACCCTTAAGATACTGAAAATTACAAACTAATGGTGTTGATTTGACTTAAATGTTGATGATGGCTTCAATTCTAAAATAGACAAGCTTCTGTCTCCACAATAGTCACATTTTTTTTGGAGACTCTAAAACTAGTTACATTTATTGGAAAATCCTCAATGAAAATGCAAGCCAAGTAAAATACTCTCAGTAATCATCAGTAAACCTTTTTCTTTTTGAAATATTTACTAATTAGAATTATTCGTAACATAATAATTGACTTAGTGGCTTTCCTCCACATTCTTCTTTTTCAGTGCTTTCCTTTTATGTACTGAAGCTAGGCCTGCCTGATGACGTTACAGATTTAACAGTAACTAATAACAATTTGTCACCCCCAGAGTTGTTGCAAAGTTTAGTCCATGCGTTGCACACGGGCTTCTTACTTGTTCCAGACTAATAAGTAACTTTCTGTGTGTGTGAAAGTGCATATGCTCAAAAATTTTTAATTACCAAGTCAGATAGAGAGTGGAACTGTTCTGAATACATATTTGGTATTTATTTCATAATCCTCAACTGTATTTTTTACAGTGTAAAAGACCTTTGAGCAATACTAAGCATTATGAGACCAGTTCTGTATTTCTTATAATTCTTATAAGATGCTCTGTTTTCTTATCTTTTAAAATCCCCATAAATCACATTTTGTTTGGTTAAGTGGGTATTCAGCACTTTCTAAGTGTAACCTGAAATTTGAAGTGCCTTCCATTGGTGTTGCCGGTAGTAGGAGGGCTGAAGCTGACCAGTCAGTTCCCTTCCCTGGGGCTGAAATGTGAAAGACAGAGTACTTCCTCTCAGGACTCTGGGATACTGAGGAAGATGATTGCTCAGGCAGATGTGCAAACTAGTACAGCAGATGCAAAATAATGATAATAGTAATACAGATTTATACTGCCCTCTTGAATTGCCATGTCCAGCTTCCTTTCCGCTGTGCATACATATAACTATACTTGCATTTTAGAGCATTTTTTACTCATATGTGTGCTTTTTTACTTAACACTAGAAAACAATACTCTTTTAAATACTTGATCACTATTCCAATATAGTGATTTTATTTTCAATTCAAGTTAACCTTCTAGCTAACATTATTCAGTGCCTGCTGTGTACAAATGTTTTGTTAAATTTTCATCCTAAATGCCACAGCCTTAGACTTTTCTTTATTTTAGCATCCTTTCATTAATGATATATGTTATTAATGAAAATCCTGTAAGTACCAGATTCAAATGAAAAAGTTTTAGAAAAATATTTTTAAATCATACATTTTTGTATCAATCAAAATTCTTTATTATAAATAACATAACTCTCTCTGGCCAGGTTGACAATAAAAGAGATATGTTAAAAGGTATCAATTCAGTAGCTAACAGACTCCTGCAGGACCAGAGAGCTCCAAAGTTACCTCGTCAGTATATTCATTGTAGTGTTCACTACAATTGCCAAGATATGGAAGCATCCCAAGGGTCCATCAGTAGATGAGTGGGTAAAACAACTATGGGACATTTATATAGTGCAGTACTACTCAGCTGTAAAAAAAAAAAAAGAAGAAAGTTTTACCCTTTGCAACACCATGGATGGACCTGGAGAACATTATGCTAAGTGAAATAAGCCAGGCAGAGAAAGACAAATACCATATGATTTCACTCATGTGTGGAATGTAATGAACAAGCTGAACTAACAAGCAAAATGGGCACAGACTCATAGGTGGAGAGCAGGCTGACAGCTAGGGGTTGGGGGACAGTTAAGGGGTGGAGGGATTGAGCAAAAAGGAAAAGGGACTCATGGACATGGACAACAGTGTGGTGATTATGGTGGGGAAGGGTATAAGAGGACTAAATAGTAATGGAAAAAATACAATAAAGATTAAATTAAAAAAAAAATAACATTGTGCAAGCATATTCCAGAAGACTCTCTAGCAAAACACTACTTCCACTGGCAGGCAGCACTTATGTTGCACCAGTCTGAACACCTTTGTCATCCCCTAAGAACCTGATTTTTCCACCAAGAAATCAAATTCTCCAAGAAGAGTTATATCCTCAGGTTGCTTGCTTCCAACTTCAAATTACACTCTGAACTTGATCACTGGGACCTAATGTGTTTGCCTTGCTGTACAACAGCCTGAAAATGCTAGTTTTCTGATTTCTGCCCTAGACAGATTGGGATAGTATTGTAGAAAATTAACAGATACAAGTGTTCAGAACTTTGTGGTAGAAACAGGTGACTGATGTTCACAGACAACAGTGAACTAGATTAACTTTCATCTTAAATCTTCATTGTATCATTTAAAATTTCTAGGTCATATACAGGTCATTGTCTTTCTCTGAGAAATTTTTCCTAATTTTTACCTTCAGTAAGCATCCAAATTATTTTCTCTGCTAATGACTTCTGCCAGCTGTTAGCTCCTCTAACCACCACTCATGCTTGAACTGAAAGAAAGGAGGAGCGCATCTGTCCTGGTAAGGCAGGGTTTCTCACCCTCAGCCCTACTGACATTTGGGAATGGAAAGTTCTTTGTTGGGGGAACTGCCCTGTGCATTGTAGGATGTTTAGCAGCGTCTCTGGCTTCTACCCACCAGATGTTAGTAGTGTACACACAGATATACACAGACACACCCATAATGATCAAAATTGTCTTCAGACATTGACAGATGTCCCCTGGATTCCAAAATCTTTGCCTCTTGAGAGCCACTAAGATGAAACTATGTCTTTGCTTAGTGGACAACTTATGAAAATAATTATATGCTACCTTTGACTACTTTCTCTGTGTTTCTTACAATATGACCATTGATGTTATAGTTATATGTCTCTTGCTGCCTCACCTAAATTCTTTTCATCAAAATGTAAGAAATTATATAAATCTAAACAGGAGGTTGAAAAATTGTCTCTTCTGTGTAGGCCTGCAGGAATTCACTGGCTTCTTCCCACACTTCTGTTTTGCTTTGTCTTCTGCCCTTTCTGTACAATATAAATATTCTACTATATCATCTCCCTTCCTCAAGGATAGTCTTGACAGTGGGTACCTATAGGAAGGAACAAGGAAGGAAGGAAAGAAGGGAGGGAGGGAGGGAGGGAGGGAGGCAGGGAGGCAGGGAGGAAGGGAGGAAAAGGAAAGTTAATTCACACTGAATTTAAACTTTGTGCTTCAAAAATTTGGTGGATTGGGTGAGCACATATTTCTTAAGGTTATCATTGTGTCATTACATTAAATTTACTTAAAAAGATGTTCCCACAATGCAGAAATTAGTTATGTTGTAGTCAAGATTTGGGATTGAGCCTGGAAAGCCTCTTTTAAAAATTTTTTTCTATATTTCTTTTAGTAATTCAGAGCATATGCAAAGAACTATAGATAAGCCGTATAAATTGCCTTTATTAAAACACATTCTGCAGTATTCATTAATTCAGTCACTCCTTAAAAAAATGATAGCTTATACGAGTAAAATGATTTTATGTATTAATCCTTAACTATTCTGAGCAAAGATAAAAATAGTAAAAAAATCAGTTTAATGACATTTGGTGTCCTGATTAATTTCAAATTTGACCTGAATCATATTACTACTTTTTAAAATTAACCTTCAAAATTGCTAACCTGGTTTAAGAGTTTAGAAGCATGCCTTTCCAAAAATTGAAGAATAACATCTAATTTTCTTATTTTAAGTATTTTTTACTGCCTAATGAGTTATAGCTTTGCAAATATGAGAACATGATTAAATTTCTGTATGGCTTTTAGGGAGAATAAATAATTCAGCTTTTTATTAAGGTAGTTTCAGTTTTTATACTATGTCATAAATAGCTCATCAGCTGTGTTAGAAATAACTTTTTTTCTTACCAGAAATACTTCAATTTTTCTATTATTTAAAAAAAAGAGAGAGAAACATTTATCTTATTCTGTCTTGAAATAACTCACTAATTTTAATCAGTTCATTTTTATTTATTAATTTTGGCTAGCTTTAGTTTAATGTACTCTTATAGTATCCATTATTTTAATTAAAATTAACTTAAATTTGGTATAGCTTTGTTTATTAATATACATAAGAAAATTATTTATTTATAAATGTATGGTTAGGTAATTACAAACTTATGGTTATTGGCTATCCCTTGACCTATTTGGAAAGAAACAAATTTTTTGTGGCTTCCATCTTTCTATTTTTAATATTAGTGAGATTTAAATTTTACCTGTTATTGTACCAAGTGAAAAGAATGTCAAGAGATTGAGCTGCATTATATAAAGTAATAAAATTAAAGAGGAAATTGATATTTATACTTTTTTTAGTGTTAAAATTAAAGGAAATATTTAATTGGAAAGAAAAAATGATATAATACATTCTTGCTAAAGTCTGCATTACTATATTAAAATTCTTTCAGAAACTAAGATTTTATTTTGAAAATAATACTGTTTTGAAAATATTCAAATAGCACAGTGTTGGAAAAGGTAGAAAACCAGTATAAAGACATCCATTTCCAATAGTATTACTATTACTATTTCCGATAGTATTATTCTTTTAAAATAAATTTTCACCTGAGGATATGTTTACTAATTTTATAGAAAAAGGAAGGGAGAGAGAAAGAGAAATATCTATGTGAGAGAGAAACTTCAGTCAGTTGCCTCCCATTCATACACTGACCAGGGATCAAACCGGAACCTATCGATGTGCCCTGACTGAGTGAGCACTGAGCCCAGTCTTTTGGTGTAGAGGATGATGCACCAACCAAATGGGCCACCCATCCAGGGCATAACAGATTACTCCTAAGGGATGTCTTGATACAAAAAAAATAAATCCTGCCTAAAACTTAATGCTGTTTCATTGCTAGGTTCCACAGGTAGGAGTGAAATCTCAACAAACATGGGAAGAAAAATAATCTTGGACTGAAACTGAAGCATAAGCAGTAAACATACAAGACAAGTGGAGCTGACTTAAGGACAAATGAAAATAATAGTGCTTAGTTTAGAAAGAGAGTTATAGGCCAACAGCAAGATGGAAAAGCTGGAAGAAATAATTCACTTAAGGCTCCCAGATGTATTATTTTTCTTGTGTTTTGTTTGTAGATTACATCAACTTTATAATCAAAGGCCAACAAACAAGGAATAAGCCACTGTGAGTGAGAATTAGTAGAAATGACAAATTAAGATTTAGACCCCCAAAGAATGCAGATATTGAATTAAGCTGATGTAAGTAAAATACAGAAAAGCAAATCTGAAACATTTCAAAAATAGTGTGGCAGAATTGAACTTACAAAAGTAGAAAATAAAACTGTTGAAATGAAAAACTACTTAATGGATAGATGTATTAGTACCTGTACAGGAAAACAGAAACTAGTCTCATTGTTTGAAACAGAGACAGTTTAATACAAAGAATTGGTTACACAGGTTATTAGAAAGCACCAGAAGAGCAAAGAGAGGATAACCGGCAGAGCAAACTAAAAAGGGAAAAGAAGTAATGTGCAGAGCTCAGAAGCTGTCAGCATTCCTCAGTTAGAGTCTGTCACCACAGATCCACGGACCTGCTGTTGTGGTGCTCACTTCCGGATTCACTAGAGCAGTGGCATCCCAGCCACAGCTGGGATGACCGAAAAGTGACTGCCTCCTCCTGGATGTCTGGGCTCTACAATGACCTTATCCCTACTGCTTAAAAAGCAGCTCTTTCTTTATAATCTTCCAACAGTGCCTCTTAGTGGAACAATTTAATAGGAAACTTGTTAGGAGAGCCAAGATTTGCAAACTCCTCACCTCATATTGATAATGTGAAGCAAAGTATAGACAAGATGGAATGCAGGCTTTAAGAGTAAAGAGACAAGCAGTTGGCAGGGCAGGTATATACCAGTTTGGACACAGCTAAAGAGAAAGTAGACGGATTAAAAGACATTTTTTTAAATATATTTTATTGATTATGCTATTACAGTTGTCCCATTTCTCCCCCATCATTCCCCTCCACCCTGCATACCCCCTCCCACCCACATTCCCCCTCTTTAGTTCATGTCCATGTGTCATAAGTTCTTTAGCTTCTACATTTCCCACACTATTCTTGCCCTCCCCCTGTCTATTTTCTACCCACTATCTATGCTACTTATTCTCTGTACATTCCCCCCTCCTCCTCCCCATCCCCTGTTGCTAACCCTCCATGTGATCTCCATTTCTGTGGTTCTGTTCCTGTTCTAGCTGTTTGCTTAGTTTGCTTTTGTTATAGGTCTGGTTGTTAATACCTGTGAGTTTGCTGTCCTTTTACTGTCCTATTTTTTATCTTTTTTTTCTTAGATAAGTCCCTTTAACATTTCATATAATAAGGGCTTGGTGATGATGAACTCCTTTAACTTGACCTTATCTGAGAAGCACTTTATCTACCCTTCCTCTCTAAATGAAAGCTTTGCTGGACAGAGCAATCTTGGATGTAGGTCCTTGACTTTCATGACTTGGAATACTTCTTTCCAGCCCCTTCTTGCCTGGAAGGTCTCTTTTGAGAAATCAGCTGGCAGTCTGATGGGAACTCCTTTGTAGGTGAATGTCCCCTTATCCCTTGCTGCTTCTAGAATTCTCTCCTTCATTTTAATCTCGGCTAATGTAATTATGATGTGCCTTGGTATGTTCCTCCTTGGGTCCAACTTCCTTGGGACTCTCTGAGCTTCCTGGAAGTCTATTTCCCTTGCCAGATTGGGGAAGTTCTCCTTTATTATTTGTTCAAATAAGTTTTCCACTTGTTGCTCTTCCTCTTCCCCTTCTGGTACCCCTATAATTGGGATGTTGGGACGTTTAAAGATGTCCTGGAGGTTCCTAAGCCTCTCCTCATTTTTTTTTGAATTCTTGTTTCTTCATTCTTTTCTGTTTGTTTATTTCTTCCTTCTGGTCCACTCCATTGATTTGAGTCTCAGTTTTCTTCCCATCACTATTAGTTCCCTGTGCATTTTTCTTCATTTCACTTATTGTAGCCCCCATTTGTTCATCTAATTTGCGACCAAAATCAACCAATTCTGTGAGCATCCTGATCACCAGTGCTTTGAATTGTGCATCTGATAGGTTGGCTATCTCTTGGTCACTTAGATGAATTGTCTCTGGGGCTTTGATCTGTTCTCCCATTTGATCCATTTTTGTTTTTTTGGTCTGGTTGTGCTGTTATGTAGTGAGGGGTGGAGCCTTAGGTGTTCCCAGGGCGGGGCAGCCCAGTTGCTGGGTTGTGATGCTGAATGTGGGGGTGGGGTCCAAGAGGGAACAATGGCACTTGCTCTGCTCTCTCTAGGATTCCAGTCCCTTCCACGGCTTCCCCTTCACCTGGGTTATCTGTGCATGAATGTGAGACTGCCTGGTCAGCCAGCCACCTTGTGAGGTCTCACTGGGTCTGCCCATTGCCACCCCGTACCTGGGGTCTGCTAGTTGCTGCCTCTGCACCTGGGGCCTGCCAGCTGCTACCTGCATGCCTAGGTCCATCAACCTCCACTTTTTCCTGCCACGGCTCCACCCCTGTTACCAGTCTGGATGAATGGTTGTCAGACTTCCGAACAATTCAATTTTTATCAGTTCTGGTTATTTTCTTGTTTATAAATCTTTGTTGTACTTAATTTTGGTTGTGCAAGGATGCACAGTGTGTCTGCCTACACCTCCATCTTGCCCAGAAGTCTGAAAGAGATTTTTTTAAATGACAGAGTACAGCAGAGAAAAACAAATACATGAAAAACATGAAATAAATGTAGAGATTTTTAGGCTTAAATGTGAAATTCTGAGACTAATCAATGATTCCCACATAGAAAATAGAAGAAAGGAAAGATAGATAATAACCGATTTTTTTTCAAAATGGTGAAAAACGGATCTACAGATAGCAGAAGTACAATAAATAGCATGCAAAAGGAATAAAAGGAAATTCAGACTGGAGATTGTGTGGTAAAACTTCACAGTCACAAAAAACAAGGAAAGATACTAAAGGTGGCAGGGGACACATCACCTGAGAAGAAACAATGAAATGGAAAACAGACTTCTTAATAACAACAATGGAAACTAGAAATCAATGGAGTATTTTTTTAAGTGTTGAGAGAAAATACTTGTCAACCTAAATTATTGCCTGGCAACACTTTCCTCCAAGCCAAGGATATAAAAAAGAAATAGATGACCAAAAACAGAGAGTTTACCACCAAGAGATATAAACTAAAGGAATTTCTAAAAGAAAATAATTAAGAAAAATAAATCAATAAAATGACAGTATAAAAGGAAAACAATTCCAAAAGCAATTATGACATGCTAGAAGCTTTAAAAAACTGGCAAATGGAAGTAAACCAAGTAAAAGTATATATAAAGTACTATTACTACTAATAATTATAGATATTATTTAAAGTTTTAGGGTTTGAAAAATGATGGGAATATAATAGTAGACAATAGCATAAAAGCCTGGGGAGGGATACAACAGGGATGATTAGTATGCATAGTAAAATTTCCAAGGTAACCCACCAAAAAAGTACACATGGAGTATATGATGTCTTATCCAGTAGAAAGGAAAAATGAAATAAGTTTCAAACAAATAAAAACTATATCAGTTAATATTTTAAGGCAAGAAGTTGTTTTTTTAAGCATAGAAAATGTGGGACAAATACAAAACAAAAGATATATACTTGAAACAAGTCTAAATACATTGGCAGTTACAATCAGTGACACTCAAATCATAAAGACATGAAAAGGTTGAAAATAAAAGGATAGTAAATAGTTATGCTTGGCAAACACCAAACAATAAAAAGCTGGGAAATCAATTATAATGTAATAAGAATGACTGGAGATAAGAAGAGTCACTACATAAAATGAAAGATTCAATTCACTAGAAAGATGCAACAATATTAAGACTCTATACCCATAGCCTCAAAATATACTAAAATATTAAAATTAGTAAAATTAAAAGAAGAAATTCAATATTGTAATTGTAATAAATTCAATATTGTAATAAATTTAACATACATTTGTCTGTATAGAACTGTACACCAAACAATTACAGAATATGCATTCTTCTCACATGATTAACCATTTACAAAAGTGGACCACATTTTACCTCAAAGTGTCAATAAATTTTACAGAATTTTCTTATAGCCCATATTCTCTGAAATATATCGGGTTGGCCAAAACATCCATGTGTATTTTTCCAAAAAATAAATGACATTCTCTATTTCCACCACTAACTTTATTGATTTGGATATTTTGAGCATGTCAACTATCTCCCACATGGTATAACATTGATTGTTCTCAATTAATGTCCCCATTTGATTCCTATCAACTTCCACTGGTCTACCTAACTATGGCATATCACCCAGCAAGAAATCTCCAGCATGAAACTTCGCAAACCACTTTTGACACATTTGACTAGTCACAGCACATTCTCCATACACTGCACAAATCTTTTTTTTTTTGCTTTTCTATTATATTCTTACCTTTCTTGAAATTAAGTCAACTGCAAAAAGATAAATTGTTAAATAATTATACATTTAGAGAAAATTTAAATGACCTTTGACTAAATCATGCATAAAAAAGAAATACATATTTCCCTGCTATCTGAAAGTAGAGCATGCCTGTAAAAAATTACCTATGCTGAAATAGTGTCAAGCAAAGAGCATGCATACCACTTTCCAAAGTTCACATTTTTGCCACTTTGCTTTTATGAAAGACCTGTTGGTACCTGTATTTGCTAACTGAAGGAAATCTAAAGAGCATTTTTACCTTTATGGGGAAAAAGAAAAGAAAAGAAACCATTACTCTGCTAATATAGGTCTTTCATAAAAGCAAGTGGCATAACGTGAACTTTCAGAAAGTGGGGAATACCTACACTTTTACTGGACAGAAACTAAATATATCAAATTTATAAGATACATAACCTTAAATACTTACACTAGAAAAGGAGGGAGACTAAAAATTATAATGACCTGGACTTCCAATTTAATGAATTAGAAAATGATCAACAGCCTTTAAAAAAAAAAAGACAAAAGAAAAAGTAAGAATGAAATAACAAGGAGCAGAAATTAATGAAATGAAAAACATACATTTAGCAGGTGGGATCAACAGAGCCTGAAATTGGTTCTTTTTAAAGACCTATAAAATAGACAATCCTCTCGAAGTTTAATCAGTGAAAATTAAAGAGAAAAATCAGACAAATGATATTATGAGTAAAAAGGGGGAGGGTACATACATACCTACAAATCAGGTAGAGATTTTAAAAATATGAATATATTATGAACAACTTTGTACCAATAAATTATGAAAACTTAGGTAAAGTGAACAAACTCTTAAGAATCATACCTTACCAGAAATGATTCAATAAAAAATCGAAAGTCAAGATAATTTTGTAACCATTAAAGAATTAAATATTTAGTTAAACCTCCCCCCCCAAAAAATACTAATACTGTATAGCTAAAACTGACATCTGACCTTTTAAGTAAAAATTATTTCTACACCTCTGGCCAAGGTGGAGGCATAGATGGATACACTGTACCTCCTCACACAACCAAAATTAAGGACAGCAAGGATTTAGAAACAGAAAACAACCAGAACTGAGAGAAAATTGAACTGTACAGAGGTCCAACAACCATTCATCCAGACCAGTAAGAGGGGTGGAGTCCCAGCAGGAGGAAGCGGAGGTTGTTGGACAACCTCCAACAACCTCCAGGCAGCTGCTGGCAGACCAGGCCTGCAGGCAGTGGCTAGCAGGCCCCAGGCCCAAGGTGTCTGGCTGACCAGGCAGTCCGACATTCTCGTGCAGATAATCCAGGCAAAAATGGGGAACAAGATAGAACTCACAACCCAGGGCCACAGCACCGGGAAATAAAACCTAAAAACATCGAGATCCCACCTCTACATACACTGTCACAACCCAGCAACTACGCTGCCCCACCCTGGGGAAGACCTAAGACTCCGCCCCTCACTACATAACAGCACGACCAGAACAAAAAAGCAAAAATGGATCAAATGGGAGAACAGATCAAAGCCCCAGAGACAATTCATCTAAGTGACCAAGAGATAGCCAACCTATCAGATGCACAATTCAAAGCACTGGTGATCAGGATGCTCACAGAATTGGTTGATTTTGCTCACAAATTAGATGGAAAAATAAAGGCTACAATAGGTGAAATGAAGGAAAATGCACAGGGAACCAATAGAGATGGGAGGAAACTAGGGCTCAAATCAATGGAGTGGACCAGAAGGAAGAAATAAACAAACAGAAAAGAATGAAGAAACAAGAATTCAAAAAAATGAGGAGAGGCTTAGGAACTTCCAGGACATCTTTAAACATCCCAACATCCCAATTATAGGGATACCAGAAGGGGAAGAGGAAGAGCAACAAGTGGAAAACTTATTTGAACAAATAATAAAGGAGAACTTCCCCAATCTGGCAAAGGAAAGAGACTTCCAGGAAGCTCAGAGAGTCTCAAAGAAGTAGGACCCAAGGAGGAATACACCAAGGCATATCATAATTACATTAGCCAAGATTAAAATGAAGGAGAGAATTCTAGAAGCAGCAAGGAATAAGGGCAGAGTCACCTACAAAGGAGTTCCCATCAGACTGCCAGCTGATTTCTCAAAAGAGACCTTCCAGGCAAGAAGGGGCTGGAAAGAAGTATTCCAAGTCATGAAAGTCAAGGACCTACATCCAAGATTGCTCTGTCCAGCAAAGCTTTTATTTAGGAAGGAAGGGAAGATAAAGTGCTTCTCAGATAAGGTCAAGTTAAAGGAGTTCATCATCACCAAACCCTTATTATGTGAAATGTTAAAGGGACTTATCTGAGAAAAAGAAGATCAAAAATAGGACAGTAAAAAGACAGCAAACTCACAGGTATTAACAACCACACCTATAACAAAAGCAAACTAAACAAACAGCTAGAACAGGAACAGAACCACAGAAATGGAGATTACATGAAGAGTTAGCAACAGGGGAGTGGGGCGGGGAAGGTACAGAGAATAAGTAGCATAGATGGTGGGTAGAAAATAGACAGGGGGAGGGCAAGAATAGTGTGGTAAGTGTAGAAGCTAAAGAACTTATGACACATGGACATGAACTAAAGCAGGGGAATGTGGGTGGGAGGGGGTGTGCAGGGTGGAGGGGAATGATGGGGGAGAAATGGGACAACTATAATAGCACAATCAATAAAATAGAAACAAATAAATAAATAATCTCTTAAAAATTATTTCTAGTTTGCATACTGTTTGAAAGAACAGAAAAAGAAGAAATATCCCCAAACTCAGCAGCATTTATCTATATCAAAACCTCAATTCCAAAACCAGACAAAGGTTAAAACCTTAACCTCCAAACCAGACAAAGACAGCAAGGGAGAGAGTGAAGTACAATTCACTCTCACTCATGAATGTTATCAAATCCTAAACAAAACATTAGCAAACTGAATACAACAATTTTAAAAAAATACATCATGAACAAGAAGGACATCAAAGAAATATAAGTAAAGTTTAACATTAGGGTGAAATGTATACATGTCATTTAACATTAACAGATCAAAGGAGAACAGGTATGATCATCTCAACAAATTTCTTTTTTTAAATATATTTTATTGATTATGCTGTTACAGTTGTCCCATTTTCCCCCCTTCATTCCCACCCTGCACACTCCCTCCCACCCACATTCCCCCTCTTTAGTTCATGCCCATGTGTCATAAGTTCTTTAGCTTCTTCATTTCCCACACTATTCTTGCCCTCCCCCTGTCTATTTTCTACCCACCATCTGTGCTACTTGTTCTATGTACCTTGTCCCCCTCTCTCCTCTTCCCACTCCCCTATTGCTAACCCTCCATGTGATCTCCATTTCTGTGTTTCCGCTCCTGTTGTAGTGGTTTGCTTAGTTGGCTTTTGTTTTAGGTCTGGTTAATACCTGTGAGTTTGCTGTCTTTTTACTGTTCATATTTTTTATCTTCTTTTTCTTAGATAAGTCCCTTTAACATTTCATATAATAAGGGCTTGGTGATGATGAACTCCTTTAACTTGACCTTATCTGAGAAGCACTTTATCTTCCCTTCCATTCTAAATGACAGCTTCGCTGGATAGAGCAATCTTGGATGTAGG